>JAVIWC010003665.1:0-47923 GCA_031894815.1 Creontiades dilutus | reverse complement strand
GTCATTTTAATGAGTTGATATGTTGGATTTCAGGTGTAACGATGGGAGGTGCCTACAAGCTTCGACGCGCTGCGACGGGGAGATCCAATGTAACGACCGCAGCGACGAAATGGGCTGCCACGTCGAGTGCGGCGAACAGGTGAGCGCAAGTTCCAACGCGTTCTTACAGGTTCAAACATGTACTTACAAGTTCAAACATGTCTTTAAACACATTTACTTTAAACATACTCATACTTTATTACAGTCAAGGAGATTGGTTAAAAGAAACCTTTGTGTAAAAGGGTTTTTCAAATGATGGGGGGGGGGTAAAAAGAAACCTTTGTGTAAAAATTTTTTACGTTTTTGTGGCACATATGATCCAAAACATGACTGTATAGATCATTGAATGGTCAATTACAAGCAAATAATTTGGTAATTTAAGCAGGATCATATCTTGAGAAAATAAAGGTAGGCATGTTCAACTATTAAACAAACTATAAAATATACCTAATAAGTTCGAACAATCCCTGAAAATTTCATCGAAATCGGTCAAGATCTCCCAGAGTTATGCGCGTAACAAGGATTTCGTTTGCGCATGCGTAGAGGCTACTATTGATTCGGGGGTCATGAAACCTGTAGGGAACCATCTACATATCAAACTGAACAATCCCTGAAAGTTTCATCGAAATTAATAACAACCATTTCACGTTTGCGCATGCGCAGAGGCTACTATTGATTCGGGGGTCATGAAACCTATAGGGGACCATCTACACCCCAACCCGCACAATCCCTGAAAATTTCATCAAAATCGAACTATAACTTCGTGTAGTTTTGCCCGTAACAAGCATTTGCTGACAGACAGACAGACACCGAACCAAAATTGTTCAGAAAGGTCAAAACGCAAAATGCGAGTGGAATTTTTGATTTTGGAGACATAAAATTTTTACATTCCGAAAGTGAAAACAATGCTTCCGCTACTTTAGTTGACTCAGAAGCAAAATCATCTTTTAGTTCATAAATGAGTCACCACTTGTCGTCTATGTTATCAATCTCGTTATATATCCAGGAGTTCACGTGCCTGTCTCCGAAGCATTGCATCTTCAAAGACTGGGTCTGTGACGGTGATCGCGACTGTTCCGACGGTTCGGACGAAGCGAATTGCACGGCCGTCATATCCAGGCCCTGCGGCCCCCTTTCGTTTTCATGCGGAGCGGAATGCATCCCGTACCACTGGTAAGTCCAAGATTAGCACCGGTTTTTAAAGCATTTCCAGTTGAATTAAACCTTTTTTCGAAATAATAATTACACAGGTTTGCAACCAAAAAACTGCATACGATTTTGGTTTATTGCTCTTGAAGAAAAAAAAAATTTAACCCCCCTGGAAATTTCATGGTTTACGTTTCAAAGAGTGTAGAATCCAAATCTGCAATAACAATTTTTCCGTCCGTACGCACAATTTCTCCCAAATGGCTGGAGCAAAAGATCTGAAATTCTCAGGAAAAATCCATGTTGGTCCTACAATGCCCCAATTCTTGAGCCAGCTCTCTCACTCAATTTAAAGTGCCCTTTAAGGATTGTCAAAGTTTTGTAAAATCCCTAAAAACCTCAAAAAAAGTCTAGGCGGCCTAAATTTGGACTTTTTTTGAAGAACTTTCCATGAGGAATCGAATGAGCCCTTCCCCAGGTCCGTAGCTCAAACCATTCACGATGTATGGCCCGATTTATAGTGACAACATTTGCATCCACATTTACTGTTACAGGGCTTTTTTTTCGATCGCAGTAACCTAGTGATGTAGTGAATGTGGATACTGGAGTGAACTCCTAAAAGGGTTTATAGACGATACACGGGTTGAAGCATTCTAATAACCATAAAAAAACGCAAGAATTCTTTCACTGGGGTTTATTATTCAATTGGCTTGCGTTCATGATTTGAATTTCTACTAAGCTTTGGAGTGTGCGTGTTTCACAAGTGATAGAGCGATTATTAAATTTCAGGAGGCACACAAATATGATCAACTGATCAATCCAAATAGGTATTTTGGTTAAGAACAGATTTACGTGCTCTATATGCATATCTTCCGAAATTCAATAATCGCTCTATCACTTGTGAAACAGGCACACTCCAAAGCTTAGTAGAAATTCAAATCATGAACGCAAGGCAATTGAATAATAAACCCCAGTGAAAGAATTTGCAGCGTTTTTTAATAGCATTTTCCAGTTGTTTTATAGCTTTTTCCGAAATAATAATTATTGAACCTCTCATAAGGAGTGGATTTAATAGGAAATTAGTAATTGAACCATATTGAGCAAATAAATTGCAAAACTTTATGGCTACCACACAAATTATCATAGAGTGTTTACCACCATACTCGTTGAAAAACCTTTCTCAAAAGTCAAATGAGCAATTATACAGGGTGTGTACAGAGAACATCGAAAAGGGTAGCGAGGTTAACTTGATTTTGAATGAAACCGGGAAGCCTATAGTTTCGTTTGGCACCGCTAGATCTCGGTAGTTATGGGTCTATCAGTAATCATGACAACCTGACAACAAAAGGCGTTTTGTGTTTTGGAGTTCTCAAAAAGCGAGTCTATAATCCTTGTTCAACGGGAGTGTCGACGTCATTACAGTGAAAATCCTCCATTTGATAACAATATCCGTAGGTGGTACAGACAGTTTCGTGATACTGGTTGATTGTGTAGAGGAAAAAGCCCTGTCCACCCCCGCCTTTCTGATGAAAACACAGAATGCCATAGCCCTCGTAACTGTGTGACCCATTATTTTCGTGGAAATATACACAACGTTCTATCTTACTCCGTTTTTATTGAAACGGGCTTCCACAACTTCGTCACGAGTGACTTGGCCCCGTGTGATTTAGTGTACAGGAAGCAGGGTCTCTGGCCTATTACATGGCAATATTTTTGTATTCTATTCCGTCTTATTGCAAATCTATGGTAAAATGCTCTACAATAAATTTTTATTTCATTTCAATAGTTATTGACCATACAAGTAAGGTTATGCTGGATTTAAAAGGAAAATTTCTTAAATATGTGTTATTAGATGCACCGGTTTTGAAATTATTTGTATTGTAGGGTTTGCGATGGTGAACACGATTGCCCTGCCGGAGAAGACGAGACCATCGAGACTTGCAAGGTTCGACAATGTCCACCAGACAAATTCAGGTAAAAAGAACAGACTTTAGTCTTAAGCGTTAAATCTTGACAAAACATGGAACATGTTTTTGCATCCTGACAGCATAGCTGTCAACTGCTGAGATTTGAACGTAGACAAATTAAAAGACGCTCTTCATTCACAATTTCAAATCAAAACCAGTGTTAATGTTTGGTACGTGCCGTGGACCAGGGTTTTAAAAAAATTTGTTTGGCATTATATTATACTAGTTTAATGGCCCTGCTACGCAGGTTAAAAAGAAATAGGTGAATAACACAATTTTTTTTTTTTTTTCGTGATTTATTAATTGCGACTGAAAAATCAAATACATTTCATCTTGCAATTTTACATATCAATAAAGGTACACTCCAAGAGGGTAGGTTTACAGCAAAATCTAGCCCTTTATTATATAGCTCAATTAATTAGCACTTCTATTCACGCAGCACAACTAAATCCAGTGGTTTGTTTCGCTTGAGACGTCGGATTTCACCTTCATTGTCCAAAACGTAGAGCATCTCCGGGTTCACGTGTTTGTGGAGGCGATGTTCATGCTTCCTTGCGTATTTTGCAATAATTTCATAGACTGTCTCCATCCTCAAATCTCGATTAATATCATCGTTTCGCATCTACCAAGGGGCTCCAACTATACTTCTCAGTATTTTATTCTGAAAGGTTTGGATTTTCTAAATATTTGATTTCTTGGCACAGTCCCAGATCTGTATCCCATAGGTCCAAATAGGGCGAAGGATCTGCTTATATATAAGCAGTTTGTTGTGAAGTGAGAGATGGGAATTCCTTCCCATTAGCCAATACATCCTTCTGTACTTGATTTTAAGTTCTTCTTTCTTCTTTTCTATGTGTTTATTCCAGTTTAATTTGAAGTCAAGTGTCAAACCCAAGTATTTAACTGCTTCAGTATGCGGTATTTTATTCGAATTGATCTCAACATCCAAGATTGGGACTTTTGTTAGTGAAGTTGATGTGGGCTGATTTTGATTCGTACAGCTTCATTCTCCACATCTTGGTCCATTTACAAACCTCAGTAGTAGACGTCTGTAGTTTGCGTGTTGCAGCTTCTATATCATCTCTAACAGAGAGGATAGCCGTATCATCTGCAAAAGTGGCAACAACACAATGAGGGAGTATAATAACAATATTAAAAGTCAAAAAATCGTATATCCCAAATCCCCGAGGAGAGGACCACGTCACTTGCCCTGGGAGACGCTTCCCCCCTCTGGGGCCCTCCTTCCTTCACTGGCGGGGTCGGGGGAGGGGGGAGCAGGTCGGTTGCCCTGGGAGACGGGGGCGAGAATTCCACCCACCCAGCGTTACCACCCCCTGAAACGTCGATATACTCTGATAAGCTGGTTTTTATATAGTGTGATTTTTACGTTGCACTCATTCAAAAACTTATATAGTTCCTTGTAAATAAATGTTTTTGAAAGCTCAAATACATATTTAAAATTAATGTATAATCGTAATTTAAAATAATTGTAGGGCTTCTTTTCACTGCACTAAAAAACTCCGACCAGTTCGCATTTAGTTCCTCACATTGCTTTATGATGTGCTCTAAGGTTACGTGAGGATGTCCACTTTGAGGAGTTTCCAGTTGGTAGATTTGGTAGAAATATTCGTCACACCCGCCACAATCAACTTTTAATCTAAATATCGTTCTTCCTTGGCTTCCATTGACTTCTTTTTTTTTTTATGAACCATGGTGTTTTCGGTGGGAAGGGTTGTTTGTAAGAGTCGCTGTCGTTTGAGTGAATTTATTCATCTATCCATTGTCCTCTATTGTTGATTAATTGTACCAAATCTTCTGTAATGACCGGGATGTTCAATAGCGTTCCTATTTCTGATCCTTGTTTTGTGTTTCCAACTTTGACTCAAATAAAATACCATAAATTTGTATTTGAAAGAGTAACGTCAAATTTGATTACACCGTTGGAAAGAGCGTCAAATTTCCTATCTCATTGATAATAGATAAAACCAAGGTGTTCTGAATAAACCAAATATCGTGATAAATATCATTCTGCATAGTAATCGTTGGAGGGACAGGTTCTAGCTGTTTATTTTCAGCGGGAGTGCTGATTGCCCCAGTTCGAATCTGCCACCAATGATTAGGGCCAAAATCCTATCAAGTGTGGTATAACTGTTCTGTCGTTGGAAAGCTCACCTCTAATAACGATATCACGTGATTCCAAAACGCTCCCAACCCAGGAGCGTGAGGCGATGGGAAGCCACGAGCAAAATCGTCGGACGTATTCTGATTAGGGATGGGACATCGACATCCATATTATCGAAATAACGATGTTTTGCCGATGTTTTGACGATGCCACATGTTCGATAATATTGATATATCGATGTGTTGGCTCCAATGACATCGGTTTTGTTTACTCTTTGGATTGGTTTTCTCTTTGGTTCACAAAAACAATTCCATCTAGTCTGCTTGCTACCAGAGTTGTTAGGAAAGTAATTCGATTACCCATTACAAATTCCAATTACTTTTGAAGACAGGTAATCGCGATTACCATTCCAATTACTGTAATGGTAATTGAAAAAACGATTCCTTTTTCCGATTACAAGTAATGGTAATCGAAAAACCGATTACGATTACTTGTAATCGGAAAAAGTAATCGTCATTCCGATTACCATTACAGTAATCGGAATGGAGTACTGGTAATTCGATTACTTTTTTTAATTCGATTACTTTTTTTAATCCGATTACTCCATTGGTAGAATGCAAATTTGATGCCACAATGATAGATGAAACAATGTTATCTATTTAATATCGTACGATACAGTTGTCATCTATTTAACACTTGCTATTCGCTTTACTTGCTATGCATTATAGGTACATCGATTGTAAAAGTGTAAAAGTCCGTAAGTTGAAATTTTTCGAAAATAGGGTCATGACATATCCTGGTAAATTCTCCTGCAAAATTTTTATTTTTCGTTATTTTCTGTAAAAAGTGTTTCCCTTTCTAAATCCACTTGTTTTTTGTAAGGAATTAATTAAACTAGGAATTAATGAAAAGTAATCGGAATGACGATTACTTTTTCCGATTACAAGTAATCGTAATCGTTTTTTCGATTACCATTATTTGTAATCGGAAAAAGTAATCGGTATTTCGATAACCATTACTTGTAATCGGAAAAAGTAATCGGTTTAACGATTACCATTACAGTAATTGGAATGGTAATCGCGATTACTTCTGGAGTAATTTCAACCCCAAAACTTCGGATTTTCAATCTCCTTTTTACTGAAATTGTTACTAGCCAAATATACGTCATTACAATGAAAGTAATCGGAAAATTATTCATTACTCAAAGTAATGATTACATCTCAACTCTGCTTGCTACCTAACGTGGAAAAAGAGAAATTTTCTTCTTCTTCTTCCAACCTTCTTTCAACCGCCGTTGTATTAGCGAATTTTCGAAGAAAAAGAAACTAAACCAACCAAAAACACATCCTACACGATAACTCGCGATAAAATTAAGATTAAAACTCAAATTTGCACAAAAATCTAGCTAGGCTTTCAAACGGCTATGTTTGAAGATGACCACAATCGCTTCACTCTAAGGGGACATTTAGGGCATTTCAAATGGGGAAGATATTAGCCGAAAACCCCCAAGCAGGTGACTCTCTTTTATATAGGATTTTTCACGCTGAACACGATGGTGAAATCGGATCAGAAATATTTCGTTCCGTTCAAAATAGAGCAGTTTGAAAATGATAAAACAAGGTAGATTGGCAAAATTCGCCAAAAAAAAAAAAAAAAAAATCCTTCAGCTTTCAAAAATGAGAAATGGGTATCACAAGCCAGAAAATAAAATTGTCGGTTTTTGCGTAATTTTTCCTCTTGCAAAACGAGTCACTTTGAAAATTTGCTCATTCCGTCATACTGCATGTGGCAGACTTGGTCTTTTAAAACGCCACCACTTACTTGGAGACATTTTTACGGAATATTCACTCACAAACGCTGAACGAACGAACGAAGAAAATCCTCGGAATACTAGCAAGAAGCGAGCGGTAGTAGCGTGTATTGAGGATATTGTTAACTAATAAGGACACCGATATCGAAAATATCAATAATATCGATGTTTTCACCCGATATTCGAGGAGATATCCATGCCGCTCTCAAACATCGGCATCGATATCAATATCAATGTTGTCCCTCGATGTCCCATCCCTAGTTCCGATCCTCTCTGGAGGACGCACAGTGGTTGAAAACGCTACTCTATGAGCCCAAAACTCCAAAGGGTTCGTAAACTCGTAAAATTTGGTATACTGAGGTTATTTCTTGCGCAGAACCCGAATCTGAAGTTAGTTTGTTGAAATTGTTTCCAGAAGTGGCGTTAAACGCATTATTGAGAAACCTGAGTACCGAGTTTTGCCAGACCTAATATCATTAGCATTGAAAGGGGCTTCGTGGTAGAATAAAAAAGGTTATCTGAGTAATTATAAATCAAACTCATATGTAGAACTTATAATGTATGTCCTCTGATACTTAAATTTTACCACAAAGTAGGTAGATAATATCACGATAATAGAACAGCGGGTGATTTCAAAAAGTTTGTCACATCATTTGTACGAAGTATCCATCACCAATATTATTTTGACAAACTAAATAACACACAATAAACTCAAAATAACTTAAAAAACACAAATAAATGGTTACTTTCTTGCCAGGTATGAAAATGAATTTTTCTCCGATACCTACATAATTAAATAAAAAAGAAGTAGGTAATATAAAAACGAATCAAATAGGTAGTCAAGTAAATAGGTACGTAATATAAAAAAGTATATTGCAATTAGTAGAGTTGGCCAGGCAGGAACTACTTTTGAAATAAGTACCTGCGACTGACTTCTGCAAAATCAGGTAAATCTCGTAAACTAATACGAAAGCTACGAAATCCATTTTGGTAAAAAGCGTGTCTATTGGATTTTCTTTGCTGAATCGAAGGAGACCGAGAGATAAACCCTGAGTAGTTGAAACAGTAAAATTGTAATCTCACCGTAAATTTATTTCCTTGCTAGTTTTTTGCTCTTAACTCGGAAACGGTAGGCCTCACAAAAAAACTGTCAAAATAAAAAATGAAGCTGACAAAATTTGCTACAAAATTGTTCATCTTCATTTTTTGCCTATCTTTAACAGTTGAGGACATATTCAAGCTTAAAAGTAGGAAAAGATTTAAAAAAAAAAAAAATCCTTGCTTACCAAATTTGCATAAAACCCAGTCAAATGCAGGTAAATGCAGTTCATTCTGGATTCGACATTTAGTGCTACTGTTCAGGAAAAGATATACGTCCATTTCAGGGTCAATAAAGGTCAATATCGTTTTTGGCAGTCTAGAGAAATTGATGTGTTCATCATTTACCCTGAGTCCGCAATTCGTCTCATGTTTCCGAAGCTATTTCAACAAGTAAAATTATAATTATTGCATTTACTTACCTATCCTGGACATATTGAACGAGAGAAAACCGCTTTTGCCTCCAGGACTTGTGACACACAACTGATTTCAAATGTAACACTGGGCTCGTCGCTCCTCATTATCTTAGGCAAAATCGCACCTTGATCTTTGTCGACTCAGCCAAGATTACAGTCTATTGATATTAATGAAAACAGCCGTTGTCCATCGTTATGTAGGTATTAACGTTGCCCCCCGAGCATTCAGCGATTAGATTGAAGCATTTTTATTTTTTATCTTTTTGGGCTCATAGAATAGCGTTTTCAACCACTGTGGGACGGCTGGCAACGTCCGCGACACCTACGGGTAGTTGGACGGAAATCCGAGGTGAAATTCCTTGTTTACTTTACTTACTTTGACTTTAATAGTAATCGTTGCTCTTTTTTTGACAGATGCGGCGACCACTCGTGCATACCTCGGTTCAAGATCTGCAACGGCGTCAACGACTGCGTGGACGCGTCAGACGAGAAGCAAGAAGTTTGTCAATCCCACGATCGCTGCGGGCCAGACACTTTCACCTGCGCTAAAACTGGAGAGTGCATCGAGGCTTCTGCTCGGTGAGTTTACAACACGATTTTAGTGGCGTGAGGTTCCCCGATCATTTTTGAACAGTTGAAGGTTCCGCGATTAAGCAACTTTTTGTTAGGTTAAATCGTTTTTATTAGTGGGTGTGGGTAGTGGAGTGACCACATTCATTCAGAATCTCTTAATTTGAAAATGGTGACACACACAGTTAATGACACACAGCAAGGACAAATAAAACCATCCTCAACAACATTGATGATATCAAATTAGACACTCATTCAGTGAAATTAAATTAATTTAAGCTGCAGTTCCTCTCCCCATTTTTGATTTTTTTTAAAACAGTTATTTATATAATTGACGTAGTTGTAAATTAACAACTGAGCAATATACCATGACCATCCTGAATACATGGACAGGCAGGAGTGGAAAGCTTGACAAAAAATACAGAGCTAAGAGGTAAACAACAATACAATTAACAACAAATAACATCTATAAAATCACATATATAAAAATCTTATAAACATACTAGTTTAATGGCCCTGCTACGCAGGTTAAAAAGAAATAGGTGAATAACACAATTTTTTTTTTCGTGATTTATTATTGCGACTGAAAAATCAAATACATTTCATCTAGCAATTTTACATATCAATAAAGGTACACTCCAAGAGGGTAGGTTTACAGCAAAATCTAGCCCTTTATTATATAGCTGAATTAATTAGCACGGAGTTCGATTGCACTTCTATTCACGCAGCACAACTAAATCCAGTGGTTTGTTTCGCTTGAGACGTCGGATTTCACCTTCGTTGTCCAAAACGTAGAGCATCTCCGGGTTCACGTGTTTGTGGAGGCGATGTTCATGCTTCCTTGCGTATTTTGCAATAATTTCATAGACTGTCTCCATCCTCAAATCTCGATGAATATCATCGTTTCGCATGTACCAAGGGGCTCCAACTATACTTCTCAGTATTTTATTCTGAAAGGTTTGGATTTTCTTAATATTTGATTTCTTGGCACAGCCCCAGATCTGTATCCCATAGGTCCAAATAGGGCGAAGGATCTGCTTATATATAAGCAGTTTGTTGTGAAGAGAGAGATGGGAATTCCTTCCCATTAGCCAATACATCCTTCTGTACTTGATTTTAAGTTCTTCTTTCTTCTTTTCTATGTGTTTACTCCAGTGTAATTTGAAGTCAAGTGTCAAACCCAAGTATTTAACTGCTTCAGTATGCGGTATTTTATTCGAATTGATCTCAACATCCAAGATTGGGACTTTTCGGTTAGTGAAGTTGATGTGGGCTGATTTTGATTTGTTCAGCTTCATTCTCCACATCTTGGTCCATTTACAAACCTCAGTAGTAGACGTCTGTAGTTTGCGTGTTGCAGCTTCTATATCATCTCCAACAGATAGGATAGCCGTATCATCTGCAAAGGTGGCAACAGTTGTGCCTTCTTGTTGGGGTAAGTCCTGTGTGTACAGGAGGTAGAGTACTAAACAACACAATGAGGGAGTATAATAACAATATTAAAAGTAAAAAAATCGTATATCCCAAATCCCCGAGGAGAGGACCACGTCGCTTGCCCTGGGAGACGCTTCCACCTTGCTGGGGCCCTCCTTCCTTCACTGGCGGGGTCGGGGGAGGGGGAGCAGGTCGGTTGCCCTGGGAGACGGGGGCGATCCTTCACCCGCCAAGCGTTACCACCCCCTGAAACGTCGATATACTCAGATAAGACTTCTTTTTATATAGTGTGATAAATGATATAAATAAATAACAAATATAACATATAAATGAATAACAATATAACATACCTATAACAAATCATGATTTTCAGTAAACAACAACAATATATGTGTGGTGCCACCAACGTGTCAATGCCTCAAGTATGCTAGTTGTTACACATAGTTAGGTAAGGAATATTATTTATTAAGTTTTTTTTTTTTGGTATATAAGCTAAAAAAAAAAAAAAATCCCTTATACAATGAAACTTGATCAATTGACCATATGTGTATATACACAATATGTAAATACTAATGAATGACTTTTATGATTATGTAGGGGAAGGTGTTGTACCTTGGGACAATTTGTAAACAAATGTATTTTATTTTACTTGGGTAAAACTTATAGTAAAAATGAAAGTAGTAGGTTATTGCTTACCTTTTAAGGGATCTACTAACACTTTAAAACTTAAAAAATATTACTTATCAAGAGAGTAATAAATTATTTTGTTAACCCTTGCAGGGTGTCCCAAGGTACAACATACTGTTGTACCTTGGGACATAGGGTGTTGTACCTTGGGACCAGATGAAAAACAAACAAATTTTAACACATAAATCTTATAATTACATATAAAAATATAAAACCATTACAGCAAACTTTATATGTCAGATTAATACAAATAAATCTACTAGATTAGTCCAATAGCATGTCGTAACCATTAAAGTTCACAGGGAATTTAAGTGAGTTCTGTTGACGCGCTGAAGATCCTGCAGCTATGGGCGGAGGCAGTTTACAAATGATCTCTTCTTCTCCTATTTCATATATGGTCTCATTTCTTGAGATGAACGTGTTTGTTCCTGTCTTAACCAAATACTGGATCTCATATACAAAGTCCCAAGGTACAACCTCAAATTAGTCCCAAGGTACAACACACTGCAACAAATGACAACATGACCTTTAAAAGTGTTTGAGGTTAACATTACAGGTTAACTAACTACACCATTAAATAGAGTACAATTTAAGCTTTAGTATATTGTCTTACTTTTTGACAATAATTAATTAGGACAAAATATAAAAAAAAACAATGAAAAAACAAAAAATTTACTTACCTATGAGTGTTTCACTTTTTATCGTGTAGCTCCCATAAATCACAGTCCAAAGTGTCCAGTCATTCTACACTAGCACTTTTTGGCTAGAGGAACAACTACATCAGGTTAGTTCAGTGTTTCACCAACAGATGGCAGAGCTATGCTCTTTGTCCCAAGGTACAACTGTCCCAAGGTACAACACCTTCCCCTATAGACTGAGGAAGTCCCCGCTGCGGGACGAAACGTCTCTAGATGAATAAACAGATACAAAGCTCCAAATTAAGAGATTCTGAAATCGTTTTTATGAATGGCAAGTTGAGGATCGTAAGCACAAATATCAAATTCATTTAATTTCTACGTTCTTTGAATTTTGAAAAAGGTAGAGCTTTCGTTAAACTGTCAGCTAACTGCTGATCAGTAGGAATATAACTAGCTTCGTTATATAGGGTGTCCCAAAATTAACGCAAGATTTGAATTTGCCGCCATTTATGCAGTACAGTGTTGCCAACCCTAAAAAACAAAATAAATCGACAGTTGACAGTTTAGGGTTAGCAATAGAACAACGTGTCTTCATTGTTGAGCAATATTTTCACCTTGATGGCTACGTTAATCGCCAAAATTGCCGCTTTTGGGGTTCTGAAAACCCACATGTGATTGTCAAAAAATAAATGCGCAACGTGTCACATCCACTAGACGGTGCCACATGCCTTACATCCCGTGAAATAGAGGTGTGTAAACCCAGGTCACCTGAGGGAGTGGACGACCTGCAGGTCACTCAGTCCAGAGACAAGGTCAGTAGGAGAAGTTCACCAGTTCACTTCGTGGATGAATGCGACACCTGCAGTTCACTTTGTGAGTGAATGGGACCTGCAGTTCGTCGTCTCTATTCTGATACAGTCACCACCGCTACTGCTATCTCGTGGCTTGACCGTCAACCTCTATTATCTTTGTCATCCATCAGAATTTGGTAAATGACAGTCATCTACTGGTCTCTTTACCTACTCCCCAGTCATTTTTCCAGTCCTCATGCAAATTTTCATATAAATACCTACTTATTAAATGTAATCGACTCTGCGATTAGGGGAGTTCTTCGTTGACTAGAAGGAAACCCGAGCTAATGGCGGATGGGTGAACTGCAGGTCACTTTTTGAAGAACGCTTTGGCAGGTCTCCGAGTAGTTCGAACATCGGCCGCAGGAGTCATGTTGTCAAGAACGTTTGCGACCTGCAGGTCTTTGGGACAAGTTCACTTGAAAGAGACTCTCTCGTTTCGGTGATCAGAATTGGCCCCCTAGATCGTGTGATTTAACACCATTAGATTTCTTTTTATGGGGATATCTAAAATCACAGGTCTACGTCAACAAGCCATTTATGCAGAACGGTCATGGAAAATTTTGACAAACGAGTGCGTATGTGTATGCAAAGGAGGCCATTTGCCCGATGTGTTATTCCATAAATAACCCTATCCTATGTACTTTATGAATCGATAAAAAAAATTACAATCAAAAGACTAAAAACTGTGTTTTCTATGTAATTCAAATCTTGGATTTACATGGTTATATGTGCTTTTCAATGTTTCAGATGTGACGGAAAATCGGATTGTGTCGACCAGTCGGACGAAGTGGGGTGCGTAACGCCTATATGCGACGCTAGCGCCTGCTCGCAATTGTGCATCGAAAAGGCTGGACGCGGATTCGTTTGCCACTGCGCTGAAGGTAAATCTAAGATAGAACCGCAATGACGAGGAGGTGATGGAATGGACTAGTGACCCCTTTTGAATTGAAAATTAAGGAGGATTAATTGAGCTTAAATGGAAATCAAGTAACAAGTGACAGATGAAGCCGCGCGAGATGAGGAAGGTTTCACGTTTGAGGGTTATCCTCCCGTAAGGTTGCTCTGGGACTTCCATTTCATTTTCCAACCCACTGCTGTCTGGTGGTCAAAATTTGAACTGCACGGATTCCCTTAAAAAAAAGGTATTGGCCCCATGCTGGCTGAACCCACCTTCCTCCAGACAGCTTCTAACATAAATGAAGACATTCTCCAAACTGACAATCTGTATATTTCCGTTAATATCTTTTGAATGATTTCGTGAATGTCGATTTACCTGATCCCTGAAATCCTCTTGATATTCCATTTTCTTCCGAAATTGTTCCAGGTTACGTGGGCAACGTCTCGTGCACCGCTCGAGGGGACAGCGGGCTCCTCATGATTGCAACAGATAAAGACGTGAAATTGATCGACCCGTACAAGAATCATTCAGACCCCGAGAACACTCGACACGTTTTCAGAGTCACGGAAGACGAAGTCATGACCAGTAAGTACATTTTAGAGTTATATTATTTTATATGGATGATTTTATGTTGCTTTGCCAACAGCTGCTTTGGTTTCCAACGCCATTCCGTATGCGCAGTAGTGAACCGTGCCATCGGGAACGAAAAATATTTGAAAAATCTGATGCGTACAGTTTGCTTCAAAACTGCCTGTCCAGAAAAAATATTCCCCCTCTGCAGCTGGTGTCCAACCAATCAGCTGATCGTATTCACTTAACGGATGGCTTGCCGGATGGATGTGAATCCAGCTTTAGCCTTTGAGCGGGACTGTGTCGTTGTACCGCAATGTTTCATGTCCTGGTTCATCAGTGACGGACACATAATCACAAAATCTTCGATTTTCGGCTACACTGTTCCAATGTGCTGCCGCCAGCTAACGAACTGCTCACTTAATGAAGGAAACGCATGGTGAAAGACAAACAACTAACGCTTCCTCGTTAACTCTTGATGCCTTAACTGGGTCAACAGAGTGCTTCTGATATCATCACTAGTTAGTTTTTACCTATATTCAGTTTCATGTTCGATCATTTCCCAGTCGTTAAAATCTTGTGAAATCTAAACCCTCTATTGAGTTTGTTGATATCCTTTAGCTTTAATAAATTTAATTAAATAATAATAATAACAATAAATTCAATTATGTGAATGTTTTTCTGCAGGCGTTACTGCTCACTACACGGAGAAAACGTACTTCGCCGTGTTCAAACAGCGCATCGTTCGACAGACCCTCTCACATCCAAGCTGCCATCTGGAAGTAAGTACGAGCATACACATATAATGAGGTTCACGGAATGTCGCTTGTGTGAGCAACAATGCTTGTACTACATTAACCTAAAACCACTAGGCTTATTAGCTACAAAAATTATGTTGGAGATGTGATAATAGAGAGTTTTTCCTCCCGTGATCGGCGACTGTACGGCAGTGTTGGGCATTAATCACTAATTTATTAGTTAGCTAATTTTTCAACTAATAGATAAATTAGCTATTAGCTTTTTTTATAGCTAAACGAATAATTTAGCTATTAGCTATTGAGGAACAGCAAATTTTACGACTAAATTAGCTATTAGTCGAAACGTAATAGCTAACAGCTAATTATCTGCGGTATTTAGCTGTCATCAGCTAAAGCGGTTAGCGTTAGCTGTGGATGACAACTAATAGCTAATAGCTAATTTTGACGAAAAATTGTATTTCTCCACAAAAACAGCTAGTACCTAGTTGAGCTAACCAGTCAAGTTTTAGCAGGCAACAGCATTTTTAGCTTTGGAATATTTTCTCGAATGAATTGTGCTGTTATGCCACAAAACCAATTGACATTCCCTTTTCTCTGGCCACAAAATCGAATCTTGCCAGCAATTTCGGGTAGATTTTATTGAAACATAGGTACGACGTCTTGCTTTGTTAGATAGGTATTAATAATAGGGTATTACTAGAAAAACAGTAGTACATAAGCCTATTACTATAAAAACAGTATACATAAGCCTGTAACGCCGAAAAGATTACGAAACTTGAATTTATTGCTTGGATGCCCTCTTACAGGCTGTTTGTGGGAGAAATACAATTTTTCGTCAAAATTAGCTATTAGCTATTAGTTGTCAGCCACAGCTAACGCTAACCGCTTTAGCTGCTCCTGACAGCTAAATACTAATTAGCTGTTAGCTATTACATTTCGACTAACAGCTAATTAAGTAGTAAAATTTATCTGTTACTCAATAGCTAATAGCTAAATATTTAGTTGTTATCTTCAGCTAACAGTAGCTAATTTAGCTGTAGCTTTTAGCTTTTAGCTATAGCTAACTTTTGCCCAACTCTGGTCTGTATTTATGCGGTGTGATACTAGCGAAACCTAGCGGTAGCCGACTGACTTAGACCTTTCACAACGAGACGCACTGGGAACTCGGAGCTGGAACCGGTTTTTTTTTGTTTTATTATTTATTGAAACATTTTTGTGCAACGCACTATGTAGTGTGACAAAATAGAGATATATATAACAATAATATGAGTGATGATTCCGTACTAGTAAGGTTCATTAACTTCCTAGTAGTGCAAATTTTGGAGTACCTTAAACACTGGTACTAAGCTTATACTAATGATCAAATAATTATTGTTGTATAGCATTTTTAGGTAACTGCATAATTTCAATGTTTGTGGGAATATAGTAAGTTGGCGACGTTAGGCCGAATAGTACACCCATGACAGTTTGCACATTAATTGAAGCCCTCAGCGTAATCCGAATGATGTTTTCTCTTGAGCCGTCTCAGAGGTCGGGGTGGGGGCCGATCCTGGGGGATGGTATTGACGTAATGATTTGGGTGGGAGGGTATCTTTTGGTAGGAAGCGTAGTAGGTGGCGATCAGGGAGTCCTTTACTGTCGGCATTTCCAGGTCCTTATGGAGTTCCTCGTTGCGAATGTACCATTCAGCGCCAGTAATCATTCGTAGAACGCGGTTTTGGAGGACCTGTATTTTATTGATTTGGGAATCTGATCACCGGTGTGGAAGCGGTCTCAAGGAAGGTTTCACTGATAACAGTGTTATAGAGTTCCGAAACTCTTTCAGATTCTTCGGCGATGAGGGTTCGTCATCCTAGCAGGATTTCATCCTACCATCAATCTTCTTTCCACTCTCTTTGGAGCTTGAGCTTGAATGGAGAAAGAGAAAATGACTCGGAGCACTGGGAGGACATCGTCACACGATTTTTGTAGCGAATTATTTAACAAAAACGATACTATTCACGAGGAATTGACGGGAAAGGCGGGTTGACGAAATCCCGTTAGAGTGCATTCGAAACCATAATTGCCCTCTTCACCTGAGAATCTCTCAACTCTTTCAACCTCCACAATCGTCTTTGCTTTTTTCAATTCTATTTAGTACTATTTATTAAGCAATGTTCATGATAGAAGCTGAATTGATCGGTTTATATTGCGGCGATCTGATTGACGACGACGACCTCAAAACTGCTTGCAAATGCAACCTGTTAGCCACTGGCGATCGAAATTCACCCCGATCAATGAGGAAAGTTAGTTATTTTTCCTCTGCAATTCTGCATTTATCTCTACATTTGTAGTACTGCATTTATCTCTAAATCTGAACTGTTTAGTTGAAATATCTGCTAGGGATATTATACTGCTTAGCTCCAACATTTTCTATTAGAGCGAGTTGGTCTTGATCATCTGGTTTGTGTGGGCAAAAATGCTTGTATTACATTTACCTACAACCACTAGGCTTATTAGCTACAAAAATTATGTTGGAGATGTGATAATAATCACTATCTAGGGCGAAATTTTTTTTTTTTTTTTTTTGAAAATGATTTATTGCACCAAGTTATAACTTATTAGCAACAAATTTTAGACATTTAAATATGGATTGGTTATAGTAAAGCTTAGGTACATAACTAAGTCTCTAATGGTTTCGAATGTTAGAAGTGTCATTTGTTGCACTTGAGATTCACTGAATTTCTTTTTTCACTGTGCGGATTTTGTTATTGCGAACACCTTAATTCACGTACACAGATCACGAGGCTTATTTCTCTTGAGTCGTCTGGATAGGTCGTCATCGTCGAGGAGCTGCACAGCTTCTTCATTGACGTGTATAGCTATAGCGTGCATTCTGATTACTTCATTTACTGTCGGTATGCAAAGTTCTTTGTGAAGTCGAACATTTCGGGTGTACCGGTATGCATCAACAACACACCTAAGTACATTGTTTTGAAACCGCTGTATAATATCGCGATTACTTTGAGCAGTACAGCCCCACAACTGCACTCCATAAGTCCAGACTGGTTTAAGGACTTGTTTGTACAACGTTAATTTGTTCTGGATTGACATCTTTGAGTGCCGACTCATTAACCAGTACATTTTTCTGAACTTGAGAACCATGCGTTTTCCATCGCAAAGCATCCAGGGTCATACCCAGATACTTGGCCTCATTGGCGTGCGGTATAGTCTTGCCATTGAGATAGACTGGAATGTAGTCAAGCTTGCGGTTGGTAAAGTCAACATGAACTGATTTTGTTTCATTCATCCTGATCCTCCACTTTGATGTCCAGTCTTGGATTTGCTTAATAGATCTTCTTAGTTTAGGAATTGTTGCATGATTCGTTTCACCGACTGCTGTACGGCTGTATCATCTGCAAATGTCGCTAGTATGTTCTCCCCTCTTTCTGGAAAATCACTGGTGTACAAGAGTGGGCCAAGTACACTTCCCTGCGGAACACCTGCGTGTATTCTGTGAGCTTCTGAGTAGGCATCTTTATGCTTTACTCGGAAGTATCGATCTGATAGATAGGATTGTAATAATTCTGCATATTTTGCTGGTAACATTTTCCGGAGTTTGTAATTTACCCCATCGTGCCAGACTTTGTCAAATGCCTATGTTACATCGAGAAAAATGGCAGAACACACCTTCTTACCTTCCAATGCCTGCTCAATGACACTTGTAATCTATGGTAGAGTAAAGTGCACCTGGTCTATGGTAGAGTGCTTTTCACGGAAACCAAATTGATGAGAAGGTATGAGTTTTCGTTCTTCTACAACTGAAATCAATCGCTTGTGGATAAGTTTTTCGAATAATTTAGAGAACACTGGAAGCAGAGATATTGGTCGATACGACTTTAGTTGTTCTGCTGGCTTCCCAGGTTTTTGTATCGTGATCACTTCGACTAATTTCCAAACCTGAGGTGCATACCGAAGCTTGATTGCAGCACTGATTATTTTCGTAATTTTTACTAACACCTTCCTTGGGAGGTTTTTTAGGATTTGTCCTGTGATAAGATCATATTCAGGAATCTAGGGGGAATAATCACTATTCCATACGTACTGTTAAGGGGGCGCTGCACAGTGGTTGAAAACGCTACTCTATGAGCCCAAAACTCAAAAGGGTTCGTAAACTCGTAAAATTTGGTATACTGAGGTTATTTCGTGCGCAGAACCCGAATCTGAAGTTAGTTTGTTGAAATTGTTTCCAGAAGTGGCGTTAAACGCATTATTGAGAAAGCTGAGTACCGAGTTTTGCCAGACCCAATATCATTAGCATTGAAAGGGGCTTCGTGGTAGAATAAAAAAGGTTATCTGAGTAATTATAAATCAAACTCATATGTAGAACTTATAATGTATGTCCTCTGATACTTAAATTTTACCACAAAGTAGGTAGATAACATCACGATAATAGAACAGCGGGTGATTTCAAAAAGTTTGTCACCATCCATTGTCACTATCCATTTGGCTTGGAACTGGGCGCACAAGTTTGTGATCTTTTGCAATACCTTTCGTTGTTCTTCGCCGCTGAAAGTGTTCAAATTACTGGCTTCTTTCAAAAACCCACAAACTGCCTGTGTTTTGGACGTGACAAGGCTTTCTTCTTGCCAAACGCGAAACAGCCTTGATCGCGGGCATCCACTTCGTAGATCTGAAATAGAGACCCGCGGCTGAGAGATAACCCCTGAGTAGTTGAAACAGTAAAATTGTAATCTCACCTTAAATTTATTTCCTTGCTAGTTTTTTGCTCTTAACTCGGAAACAGTAGGCCTCACAAAAAAACTGTCGAAATAAAAAATGAAGCTGACAAAATTTGCTACAAAATTGTTCATCTTCATTTTTTGCCTATCTTTAACAGTTGAGGACATATTCAAGCTTAAAAGTAGGAAAAGATTTAAAAAAAAAAAAAAAAAAATTTTAAATCCTTCCATACCAAATTTGCATAAAACCCAGTCAAATGCAGGTAAATGCAGTTCATTCTGGATTCGACATTTAGTGCTACTGTTCAGGAAAAGATATACGTCCATTTCAGGGTCAATAAAAGTCAATATCGTTTTTGGCAGTCTAGAGAAATTGATGTGTTCATCATTTACCCTGAGCCCGCAATTCGTCTCATGTTTCCGAAGCTATTTCAACAAGTAAAATTATAATTATTGCATTTACTTACCTATCCTGGACATATTGAACGAGAGAAAACCGCTTTTGCCTCCAGGACTTGTGACACACAACTGATTTCAAATATAACACTGGGCTCGTCGCTCCTCATTATCTTAGGCAAAATCGCACCTTGATCTTTGTCGACTCAGCCAAGATTACAGTCTATTGATATGATGAAAACAACCTTTGTCCATCGTTATGTAGGTATTAACGTTGCCCCCCGAGCATTCAGCGATTAGATTGAAGCATTTTTATTTTTTATCTTTTTGGGCTCATAGAATAGCGTTTTCAACCACTGTGCGCTGGATAGATTTTGCAAGGGGGCCCAAAATGTATAGATCCAGGCCCTGGTACCCGCTGTTACTGTTACCTTACCTCTCAGAGATTCAAAAAATCAAAACAAAGATTATCTTCTTTCGTTTTTTACTGTTTAATTTTGAAAAATTGACGTTGAAAACGATACTCGATATTCATAACTATCGATACTTTGCTTGACCGATATTTCGAGTATTGATACCTACCTTCCGACGCAGTATCGGTACAAAATATTGATACTTGTTCAACGATACCCATCCCTACAGTTGTCTATTGTTTTGCATTACAGATTCTGGTCACAACGGCTCGTCCGTATTTTACAAGACGACGGCGATGGACGGGCCAGACAGCACGATCCACGCAGCTGTCTACGATTGGACAACCAAATTGATGTACATCGCGCGGGACGAGGATATCTTCGTGTTCCGCACGAATAAGAAAACTGGGCTGAAACAGTACAAAACTCTACTGCAGGTTGGCTTATTTACATCCTCGAATTAATTTATATAGTGGTTGATTTTAAAAAACGCTGCAAATTCTTTCACTGAGGTTTATTATTCAATGATTCATGATTTGAATTTCTACAAAGCTTTGAATTATGCGTGTTTCACAGGTGATAGAGTGATTATTGAATTTCAGGAGGCACACAAATATGATCAACTGATCAATCCAAATAGGTATTTTGGTTGAGAACAGATTTACGTGCTCTATGCATATCTCCTGAAATTCAATAAACGCTCTATCGCACACTCCAAAGCTTAATAGAAATTCAAATCATGAACGCAAGCCAAATGAATAAAATTGAATAATAAACCCCAGTGAAAGAATTTACAGCGTTTTTTTATGGTTATCAGAATACTTCAACCCGTGTATTGGCTATAAACCCTTTTAGGAGTTCACTCCAGTATCCACGTTCACTACATCACTAAGTTACTGCAATCAACAAAAAAAAAAGACGTTGTTTTTGTTTTGATTGCAGTAACCTAGTGATGTAGTGAATGTGGATGCAATGTTGGCAGCATAAATCGGGCCATACATCGGGAATGGTTTGACCTACGGATCTGAGGAGGGGCTCATTCGATTCACCATGGAAAGTTCTTCAAAAAGAGTCCAAATTTAGGCCGCCTTGACCTTTTTTTGAGGTTTTTAGGGATTTTACAAAACTTTGACAACCCTTAAAGGGCACTTTAAATTAAGCGAGAGTGCTGGGTCAAGAATTTATTGTCGGACCAATGTATTTAAATTTTCAATTTTTATTTGCAGAAATTTAAGAAAAAAATGTATTGCAGATTTGGATTCTACACCCTTTGAAACGTAAACCATGAAATTTTCAGGGGGGTTAGAATTTTTTTCAAGAGCGATTACAATGGTTTATTATTGAATAATAATCCAATATGAACTTAATTTAAAGCGCAGAGCAATGCGTTATCACAACTCAATCAAACATAGCTACATCGAATAACCGCACAAAAAAAGTTCTAGGCCTCACCATACAGGTATTTCTTGATTGTCTAAAATCAATTCTTATCTTTAGTTTCGTAACGTATTATATTTCGAGTTCTGTTTTGACATTTGCTTTGAATTCCACAGATAAACGGCCCAGTTCAGTGTCTTCTACTAGACGTGGAGCGGAGTCTGATGTTTTGGTCGGCGATTGCTAAACAGGACGCGACCATTTCCGTGGCGCATATGGACGGCACGAACTCTCGCACGATTTTGTCTTCCGCTCGCCACGGAGAGATCGCGTGGCCTTCAGATTTGGCAGTTGGTGAGTTCCGTTATTACTACTTCCTCAGTATTGTCAAGTTCCAAAAAAATGTTGATACATTTGACTGGGTTCGAACTAGGGATGTCAATATTGGCAAAAAATATCGATGTATCGAATATCGATATTTTTAAAAAGTATCGTTTTAGTAATTCGATATATCCCAGGAAAATATCGGCTTTCCCTTATATCGGTCATCGATATTTTTTCCAAACTAATCCGAATTACGCATAAGTCCAGTGAATGATAATACATTATTGAATTTCATTCTACCGTAGGTAAAGAATTCAACCTCTCAAGAATTCAATTAAACTTTATTCATGTTAATAATTATGTACAAGATCCAGGGAAGTAATTTATCATATGTAGGGTTGTAAAATCAGTGTAAGTGAAGTAAAAAGGAAAATGGAAAAAATTCAATTAAACCAATGTTGGTTAAGGATAGCGGTGAGGAAAACCCTCTGATTGAGCGCTCTCCAGGAGGCATCTGGCTAGAACCCAAGTCTCCAAGATGCCCCTACCTTTTTTACCTATGATTTGCCTTCCTCATCTAAGATAGTTCCTCCATTCTTCAAAGGAAAATATACAATTTGAAGCAATAAGATGTAGTATATGGTTGATATGATGATTTACGACTGGAAAATATTGGAACCGATTGTGTACATTTAATGTCGATGTATTGGAATAGAAGATATTGCCCAAAAATCACACTATATAAAGACGAGCTTATCAGAGTATATCGACGTTTCAGGGGGTGGTAACGCTGGGCGGGTGGAATTCTCCCTCCCCGTCTCCCAGGGCAACCGACCGGCTCCCTCCTCCCCCCGACCCCGCCAGTGAAGGAAGGAGGGCCCCAGCGGGGGGAAGCGTCTCCCTGGGCAAGCGACGTGGTCCTCTCCTCGGGGATTTGGGATATACGATTTTTTGACTTTGCATATTGTTATTATACTCCCTCATTGTGTTATTCACCTATTTCTTTTTAACCTGCATAGCAGGGCCATTAAACTAGTATTGGTATATGGACGGAAGAATATAGATATTTCGATATATCGGTATTTTCTTGACATCCGTGATGGATAGGGTGGAGATTGGGAAACTTTTCACAGGAGATAGCAAACTGCTTGAGAAGATTGTTCCCATGCTTGAGCAGAAACATCACTGACAGTAATAATTGATTATAATCCATTATGGCTACGGTCGCTACTGCAGGATTGGTGAAAAATCGGCGGTTTTCAATTCGGCACTGTCATCGATTCGGCACACCTCTTATCACGATCTTATCAGATAAGATCGATGTGTCCTTACATCGATCTAATTATCGATTATTACATCGATATAATGCCATCTTGAAACTATTATCACGACCATTCAAACCCGAAATTGTTGCTTTCATTCCTATTTCTGTTTCTTCTGATCTATACTTCACTAGAAGGATTGATGTAGGATATTTTTTCGTTTTTGAGATGCGAGCGTAGCGAGCATCCAGACCACCAAACTAGACGGTAGGAGATTTTTGCTTTCACACCAGAAATTGTTGCTTTCATTCGTATTTAGATCGATAATTAGATCGATGTAAGGACACATCGATCTTATCTGATAAGATCGTGATAAGAGGTGTGCCGAAACGAAGTACGCCCGTGAAAAATATAAGTTTTTTTTTTTTTTTTTTTTTTTTTTTTTTTTTTTTTTAACTGCTTTCTGTTTTAATGGAAGTTTTAATAAATCAATATTGTAATTATTCATTTTGCAGCCCTGTACTATGTCAGTAATTCGGTCTGATTAGTAGGATGTCTCAATAATTTGTTCTTTAAAATTCATAATGGCAACCTGTAGCTTCTTCTTCTTTTTTGCAATCTTCAGCCATTTCAAACGACGGTTTGTTTTATACACTTTCAAAGATTTAAAACTGTAGTGAAATTAGAGCAGTGTTTTTTTGTGTTCTGAGGCTTCAGATGTAGGATATGGTTGATCTGATGGTTTACGGCTTAAAAAAATATCAGATCCGATAGTGTACATTTAATGTCGATATATCGGAATAGAAAATATCGCCCAAAAATATCGATATATCGACGGAAGAATATCGATATTTCGATATTTTCTTGACATCCCTAGTTTGAACTCGTGCCCTTACTACCATACCCTTGCTGAGATTTGACGGTCTCAGGGGATTCCAGAGGTCCTGTGCGAAGCGGCCACGCAGCCTGAAACAAGTAGCAAAATGGCCTACTGAATTAAACCCTCGTTATTCTATTAAAGTCCTTGACAATTAACACGTTGACTGCCAGTGAGTACCAAATTGGTACTCAGAGAGGGTTACCCATAGGCCTTGAGTACCAAAATGGTACTCACCTACGATCCTGACGTCATCGACTCTTGACACTCTATGAACTGTTTTCGGAACTAGAACGCTGTGTAAATCTTCTAAGAGGTGCGTTAGCATCCATGTACAGTGCTTAGCATCGTATTTTTCCGTCCGTATTGAAGTGAGTTTGGTTTTAAAAAACCGATGATTTAGGTACCTTCTTATTTGAGACAGGGTTCGGCCAATTTTTTTGAATAAATAGTTTTGTGCAAGATGTTAGCGTTGACAGATAATCATTACAACCTATTTTCACCTTTTTTTATGAGATAATTAGGGGTGAGTACCAAATTGGTACTCAGCAAAAGGTTCACTCCTGGGCCAGTGAGTACCAAAGTGGTACTCAGGTTTTTTGGGTCCCTGAGACCATGGTTTCGTCAAAATGTCGCCCGGCCCATCAAAATATCATTTTTCAGAGCTGCTATGCAGGCTGAACGAAGAAATGACCAAACGACATCTAAGGTTGTTTCTATGACGCTCTGTATTTGCCTCGCTCCGTGATCACTGTTCCGCACCTCTATCTCCACTCCATGATAGGTCTCCTTCATTAACATTTATAAAAACCTAATAGAACATCGATCGATCTGAAATTAAAATTTCAAATTATAAAATAATAATCATGATCTTTGAAGGAATTGAAACTCATTTGAGTTGATTGTTCTTGGTGGATCGGTACTAGAAAAACGTCCCCGCCTTTTTGCTGGTTGAACAATCGCCATTCTTCGCCTTTACAGTTCCACTTGTTGCGTCGTCGTTTATACAGGGTGTCTACCTTCAGGTGGACCAAACTTTAAGGATCAATTCTACAACTGATTTGTGACAAAAAGTGCCCCTTAGACTTTTTTTTTAGAGGCTTCGTTTCCGAGTTATTAACGATTTAAGTTTTTTTTCGTATTATCGACTTTACTTCACTAAAACAGCCATAACTCCCTTGTTTTTGGAGTAATCTCAAATTTGAGGAAACCGTTGGAAAGAGCGTTAAATTTCCTATCCGTTTAGTGTGAAACGCTATTTTTTAAAGCCATTTTCTGAAGTAAAAAAATAAGCCAAAGTCAAAGTTTTAATTTTTTTTCGAAAATCAACATTTTTCAGGCTAATTTATAGCCTGTAATAAATTGGAATATTGGTGTGCACTCAACGGAAAAAACTAGCCCAAGACCTCAGCTTTCCAACGGTATCATCATTTTTCTCTCTACATTTGAATAAACCTCGTAAAATGACGTTTTGATGCGAAAAAATAAGGATTTATCGTTAAAAATCGCAATTTTTCACAAACATTGACTTTTATCCGATATGAGTATTTTTCATTGTACCTATTAATTTTTCCGTTGTGATTCTTAATTTTTTTAAATCCTGAACCCCAAATGGTGACACTTTTGAACCATCGCGGCCGCCTCAAAACGGACTAATGCGATACCTGTCTACCAAATGAAAAAAACGGTTGAGAGAATGAAATACGCGTACATCTTCCCGGAAAAATACGAGTGTCATTTGTTTCATTTCATATCCCAAAATGAAAATAAAATAAAAATTGTGATTTTTATCGAAAAATCCTTATTTTTTCGCATCAAAACGTCATTTTACGAGGTTTATTCAAATGTAAAGAGAAAAATTATGATACCGTTGGAAAGCTGAGGTCTTGGGCTAGTTTTTTCTGTTGAGTGCACACCAATATTCCAATTTATTACAGGCTATAAATTAGCCTGAAAAATGTTGATTTTCGAAAAAAAAAGTAAAACTTTGACTTTGGCTTATTTTTTTACTTCAGAAAATGGCTTTAAAAAATAGCGTTTCATACTAAACGGATAGGAAATTTAACGCTCTTTCCAACGGTTTCCTCAAATTTGAGATTACTCCAAAAACAACGGAGTTATGGCTGTTTTAGTGAAGTAAAGTCGATAATACGAAAAAAAACTTAAATCGTTAATAACTCGGAAACGAAGCCTATAAAAAAAGAAGTCTAAGGGGCACTTTTTGTCGCAAATTAGTTGTAGAATTGATCCTTAAAGTTTGGTCCACCTGAAAGGTAGACACCCTGTATAAAACCGAAATCAAAAAATATCCCTTGTTCATCTGATCATAAGCGCGATCTAATACTGTGTATCGGAAGGCTGTAAACTTGATTACAAATTAATGGTCGATCATATGTACACTTTCGATCAGAGTAAATAGTTCATTCTCGTACCTAATGTTTTCTGCTTGAGCCAACCAAGTGCGTTCCGTAAGTTTAGTAGGATAAGTACCCGGTCCGTCCTCAAGTACAGTACTAAACAAGGTGGAATACAGGGAGTGCATGTACCTATTCATTGGTAAACTCCATCTCACTGCTTCATATTTTTTCCTAATTTTTGAGGCGCAAATGAGAGTCAAAAATGAAAATTTCCTGTCAACCTTCTTCTTCTCTTGTTCACAGATAGAGCTACCGGGCGATTGTACTTTGCAGACGTCAAACTCCGCACTGTCGAGTCGTTTAGCGTCAGCGGTAAAGACCGATGGACGGTTTGGTCGATGGCCAAAGGATCGAAACACATCCCGTACAAGATTGAAGTGTTTGAAGACTACGTTTACATCGCTACCTACCAAAGTTCTATGTGAGTCGTATCAAATTTGTCTACCTTAACGAGTGAAGCCTCCATAACCAGGCATTTGTTGCCTTTCGATTGAGCTCTTCTCAGCTATTTTCAACTTTTCCACGACTTTATCTGTCAATTCCCTAAAAAATTTAGTTCCTTTCGGACGAAAAAAAGAAAAAAAAACCTCTGCCAAGTGGGTGTGGCACATGGCTTCCTCGTATCCATAACATGACTGTATAGATCATTGAAAATTATTATTAACTAAAGAACTTCGTTCAATTAGGTGAAGTAAATATTGAATTAGGTTAAATTTATTGTTATGCAGGAGCATAATTCGAGAAAATAAAGGTAGGCATGTTCAACTATTGAACAAACTATAAAATATACCTAATAAGTCCGAACAATCCCTGAAAATTTCATCGAAATTGGTCAAGAACTCCCAAAGTTATGCTTGTGGCAAGGATTTCACGTTTGCGCATGCGCAAAGGCTACTATTGATCCGGGGGTCATGAAACTTATAGGGGACCATCTACACATCAAACCGAACAATCCCTGAAAATTTCATCGAAATTGGTCTAGAACTCCCAGAGTTATGCGCCTAACAAGGATTTCACGTTTGCGCATTCGCAGAGGCTACTATTGATCCGGGGGTCATGAAACTCATAAGGGACCATCTACACCCCAACCTGCACAATCCCTGAAAATTTCATCAAATTCGGACTATAACTTCGTGTAGTTTTGCCCGTAACAAGAATTTGCTGACAGACAGACAGACACACACAGACACGGAACCAAAATTGTTCAGAAAGGTCTAAAACGCAAAATGCGAGTGGAATTTTTGATTTTGGAGACAAAAAAATTTTTACATTCCGAAAGTGAAAATAATGCTTCCGCTACTTTAGTAGACTCGGAAGCAAAAATGTGTGTGTGTGTGTGTGTGTGTGTGTGTGTGTGTGTGTGTGTGTGTGTGTGTGTGTGTGAATTTATTCTTCTATCTGGGTATGGAATGACCCTAATGTAATGTATCCTGTGTGACTTAGACACGATTTAACTTTCTAATGGTGAGAGAATTATTGGAATCAGTCGATCGGTTTTCAATTTTCAATTTTAAGACACAAACATATAAATGATCTTTTCTCAATATTCACAATAATATCGATGAATTTGGGTGTGTTTTGCGTAGAGTTCTTCGAATGCACAAAAACTCGAGGAATCCCAACCAGTACGACGTCCTGGTGGCGGATGGAGGTCCTCGAATAATACGCTTGCTGATGATGCAGGAACAAGTGAACTTCGTCAAGAACGACACGTGCAAAGGTAAATTTTGGTGATTAATGAAGGCCAATAGTTATAGTGAGACACTATCGATAGTTCGATACTATCGGTGATGAAATACCTGTACCTACATTAACTTGGCTCAATAATAATTGTTTAGAGTCAAATAGATAATAGTTTACTTTAATCAAATATTCAGTAGGTTCCTTATGAAGAAGAAGAAGAAGACTTTATTGTGGTAAACAATACGTTTTTCACAAGAGTTCGCATTCAGAAATGAGCAGAAATACAAGTATATAAAATGAAACAGAATATACAGCTTGGGTCAACTAATAATAAAATTGATTATGGATTGAACAACTGGCATAAAAATTGAAGCATAACTTCAAGTAAAATTAGTGACAATGGAAATGCAGGAACCCTACGATCCTGGTGATTCCAGATTTGTCTTGGTTCCTTATGTATAGATTTTCATCTGGATCCTCCACTTCCAAAAAACGTGTTCTCACTCTTCCTAATTTCAAAATTAACAATTAAAAAACGCATTAATCCAAAATTGTTTTTGTCAAACGGAATAACGAGTAGTGTGATGCACCTAATGAGCGGTATACCCAGCGAAAGTGACTTCTACTAAACGCTGCAAATTCTTTCAATGGGGTTTATTATTCAATTTTATTCATTCGAGTTGCATTCATGATTTGAATTTCTACTAAGCTTTGGAGTGTGCGTGTTTCACAGGTGATAGAGCGATTATTGAATTTCAGGAGGCACACAAATATGATCAACTGATCAATCCAAATAGGTATTTTGGTTGAGAATCGATTTAAGTGCTCTATGCATATCTCCTGAAATTCAATAATCGCTCTATCACCTGTGAAACACGCACACTCCAAAGCTTAGTGAAATTCAAATCATGAATGCAAGCCAATTGAATAAAAAACCCCAGTGAAAGAATTTGCAGCGTTTTTTCATTTTTTATATAAATAATTTTTTTTTTAATGGTTATCAGAATGCTTCAACCCGTGTATCGGCTACAAAGCCTTTTAGGAGTTCACTCCAGTATCCACATTACTACACACTACTAATTACTACTATTAGGTTACTAATATCAACACAAAAACAATAATAAACCAAAATAACGCGAATGTTGGCACCATAAATCGGGCCATACATCGGGAATGGTTTGACCTACGGACCTGGGGAGGGCTCATTCGATTCCTCATGGAAAGTTCTTCAAAAAGACTCCAAATTTAGACCGCCTTGACTTTTTTTTAGGTTTTTAGGGATTTTACAAAACTTTGACAACCCTTAAGTGCACTTTAAATTAAGTGAGAGAGCTGGCTCAGGAATTGGGGCTTTGTCGGACCAACATGGATTTTTCCTGAAATTTTCAGATTTTTTGCTCCAGCCGTTTGGGAGAAAACGTGCGTAGGTAACGGATGGAAAATTTTTTATTGTAAATTTGGATTCTACACCCTTTGAAACGTAAACCATGAAATTTTCAGGGAGGGTTAGACATTTTTTTTTCAAGAGCGATTGCAATGGTTTATTATTGAATAATAAACCAAAATTAAGAAAATACTAGTGCTGATGAAGGTACTAAGGAACACGTGTGTTGTTGCAAGAACGTTATCTTCAAACTGAAAGTACTTGAAAATAATAAATATGTTTAAAAACTGAAGAGGTCCAACGACATTATTGGCATAGAAAAATGGTCGCGCCATACCCTACCAACTCAAGGAAGGATATTGTTAGGAATATTATTTCGTGGGGTTCCGGGTAAAAGTGACCAAGTAACATTTTTTTTTAAATGAGCTTTTTTTGTCATTCCGTACTAAGGAACGTTGTCTACTGTGTGTTGTTGCTAAGAACGTTATCTTCAAACTGATGTGCAAGAAATACTTGAAAATAAATTTTACCTGCCTGACCCAAAGAGTTTTATGCGACCAAATGGCATTTGAACTCAACCACAAAACACGAGACGGATTATAAATGTACTCTCGCTGGTGCATGTAAATGTTATCAATTGCCATTTGATCACTTTTACAGCGTAAGATTTGTAAGATTGCATAGTGGGCAGGTGAAAATGACCAATTACAGTGATAGGTAATGGATAACCTTTTCTAACAGAAATAGGTATATCATTGTTATTAGATGCTTGGCAACACGATAAATTAACGAAAAAACTATTCAATCCCTCAATTTCATGTAACTATGCGACTGATTTTCGAAGAATTGAATTGACCAAATGAGTAAAGCTTGAAACTCCAGGCAGGTAAAAATGATCAAATAGAGTTTTCCGAATAAACAGCTCTTATTTAATCTGAAGTGAATTTTGAAGCACGATATGAGAGGAGGGCACTAGCTAACTACCTACAGGATAAAGAAAAATCGAAACATAGTCGGATGAGACATCACACAACCAGTGTTCGTGAAGAAAATAGGTGAAACTTCAGATCGCTCCCCTGTAAAATTTTGCAAATGTTACTTGGTCACTTTTACTCGGAACCCCACGAAATGTACTCTCGCTGGTGCATGTAAATGTTATCAACTGCCATTTGATCGCAACTGACACTAACTTTCTTATTTTAAATGGGAACCCCAATTTTTTATTGCAGATTCGGATTCTACTCAAAATTTCATGAAAATTTGACCCCTCAATCAATTTTTTTGATTGCGCGCAACCAGTTCAGCGAGCACGCAAAGTTGCGCAACCCCAAAATTGTCAAATAGTGGATGATGGTGAACTCTAAAGTGTGGCACATGAATTTTCATTGTTTTTTAACGCTGATTCACGTGGTGCTATCCGTTTCTTGATTCGGCTCAATTTTTGCGGAATAATGACCTAAATTTGGTTATTTCTCGTCCGTTTTTTTTTTAATCTTAGGCGTCTGTTTTCAGATTTTTACGGGGATTAGTTTTCGAGGTCCGGTTGAAAAATGTAAAAATAGGAGATTGAAACCTTCTTCAGTGGTCAAGTGAAAAATCATCTTAATCTGAGAGTTGAAAGTCGGCATAAATTAGCTGCCGTTACAGTGACCTTTGAATAATCAGATAAGTATTTTGTTTCTTCTGTTTACAACCTTTCGAGGTAGCTAAGTGTGCCTGATGTACACACAACCAAAGATCATCTGATAAGAGTTGATGTTTCTAGCCAAACCATGAAAGCGATAAAACTCCACCTTGTCCACTCATCCACTGGACACAGCTCACTTTCCTTAGTTCTGTCTGCGACATCATTGTCATCATGCCTCGTGCTCCTACCACGCGTTATTCAATGGAAGAAAGGGCTGATATAGTCCAAACACACGCGCGAAAAAAGATGATTTTTTCACGAGAAATAACCAAATTTAGGTCATTATTCCGCAAAAATTGAGCCGAATCAAGAAACGGATAGCACCACGTGAATCAGCGTTAAAAAACAATGAAAATTCATGTGCCACACTTTAGAGTTCACCATCATCCACTATTTGACAATTTTGGGGTTGCGCAACTTTGCGTGCTCGCTGAACCGGTTGCGCGCAATCAAAAAAATTGATTGAGGGGTCAAATTTTCATGAAATTTTGAGTAGAATCCGAATCTGCTATAAAAAATTGGGGTTCTCATTTAAGTTAAGAAAGTTAGTGTTAGTTGCGCAAGATTGCGCAGTTGCGCGGGGTGCGCAAATATGATATTTGAGATCCTTGGAAAAACTTTTTTTGTTTACTCCCGTTTGGACGATTTTAGGAGGGGGGGGGGGGGGGGGGACAACTCGTATGATGTAGGTATTTTTCTATTCCAGTGAGCGTCTACTCTAACCAACATGACAACCAAGTGACAATAAGAAAACAAGCGGCATTGTTTACTACATCTATATAATAACATACATAAAATTAAATCACGACATAAATACCAACAAGTACGCAAGGCCTGCGTGATAAATCGAGAGCTTTCCGACGAATGGAGAACGATTTTCGTCCGTCGAAAACTGAACAACTTTCATTTCCCTAGAAACAGCTCGGTTGTACGTGAAAAACTATCAGAACAATTTCGTGACACTTTCTGTATAACGGTTTCTGTATAACGCTTTTTTACTAGATAGGCCCGGCTAAAAACATGTTCCATGTTAATAACTCTGACCCAAATCAGAGGGGGTTTGTCTTGATGTTGACCCAGTTCTAATCGTTTCTTTTTTGAACATAATAATTCCATCTGTAGGGATTTGACGAGGAATAGTTAAGAGCAAATCTAATCAAATGAAATTGCCATATCTTGATGAGCTTTTTGTTTTTTTTTTCTCAGATTTCTGCCACGACAGCGCTGTCTGTCTGCGATCTCCCACCTCCCCGGTGTGTGTCTGCCCGGATGACATGGTCCCCGAAAATAAATCCAAAGCCAGGGACCGGACTCTCAATTGCATCGACGCCGCCTGCCGCCTCCAATGTCAAAGAGGTTAGCAATATTTCCTTTCGAGTCTGTCAAAGCGGTGAGAGATTGTTTTTCGCGTTTGATCTGATTGTTTTCTCGCACTTGTGCCCTGGAGTCCCAAAAAAAACTGGTGAACTACAAGATTTGTGATGTTCTGTCTGGTAGAAGAATCAATTGGGAAGATGTTCGAATATTTCCAATACGTGTGTCTTATTGAACAGCTACTATCGCTACTTTTCCACAAAACTCTGGCATCTGTCAGCATCCATCCTGGACTAATTGATTTCGTTTTTTTTTCCAACAGGGAAGTGCCAAATGGGCGCCAACGGGATTCCGTACTGTAAATGCGATCCTCTGTACACGGGAACCAAGTGTGAAATCAATCGCTGCAACGGATACTGCAAAAACAGGTGAGCTTATGGAATATATGCCGCGTCTTACTTGTCTTTGACTGTAGGCTCCTCCTGGACTATGGGTGACGTATCTGCCTACATTCCAGTTCTGCTGCAGAAGCAGACGATATTGCAAATTGTGCAGCAAACACGACAAATTTGATACTAAAACGTTGATGCATTTTTCACAATTGGCTAGAAACCTTGATGGAAGCATAGCGAGAGCTTAAGGCCAGAAGTCAAGTCCTGTCTGCTCCCCATAGGTTCGCGTAGGTTGTACAGCAACCTACAACCTTCAAAGCTCTCTACATTCATTCCTGCTTCAGAAAAACCAAGTGGATGGGACACTGGTTTTCTACATTCGACACCAGTAATGAAATCAGTCATGTCTTTGACTGCAGGCTCCTCCTGGACTATGGGTGACGTATCTGCCCACATTCCAGTTCTGCTGCAGAAGCAGACGATATTGCAGTTTGTGCAGCAAACACGACAAATTTGATACTAAAACGTTGATGCATTTTTCACAATTGGCTAGAAACCTTGATGGAAGCATAGCGAGAGCTTAAGCCCAGAAGTCAAGTCCTGTCTGCTCCCCATAGGTTCCCGTAGGTTGTACAGCAACCTACAACCTTCAAAGCTCTCTACATTCATTCCTGCTTCAGAAAAACCAAGTGGATGGGACACTGGTTTTCTATATTCGACACAAATAATGAAATCAGTCATGTTTTTGACTGCAGGCTCCTCCTGGAGTATGGGTGACGTATGTGCCACGTTCAAGTTCTGCTGCCACATTAAAGTTCCCGGTATAAATTATGCTTGTGAATCACAAAAGCATTGACGGAAGTAAAATATGTAACATTTTCTAACTGCTATCATTGGAAAACAAATAAAAATGACTCCCTTGGTGGGCCTTTTAATGGAAATGAGGAGTAATATTTACTCCTCCAGAAATACAGTATTAGAAATGTTGAGGAATTTTATACTCACTTACCCTTGCAAAGTACAGGCCCCACATGACGCGGGTGGTGATACCACGAAGTACTCCTGACGAGATGCCCAGCTCAAGTAACTCCGTGGCACTTTTCCCGCACCACACTCCATGACGGTTGCAGCCATAACCTTGATGTTGTTAAGCGCCACTTTTAGCTCAGATACCGCTTGCCGCAGGTCGTTCCTATCATATTTGCTTATCTTAGCCCTTCAGGTCTGCTAAAGGAAGCACCTTACCTACCTGGGTGCATTTCCACAACTGACTAGAAACCTTGATGGAAGCATAACGAGAGTTAGGGGTTTTTTAATAGAGGTTGGTGAAAAATCCATTACTGGATGGGACCCTTTGTGTCGGGGTCTCCATCGTGGCATACCGACTAAAAAACACCGTTCCTCTCGTCTTTTAGGACTGTCCCGGGACTGCTTTTTGGCATTACTTCGGGACAGCCCCCTTTTTAACCTCGTGAGGGTCCTCCTGGTCTTCACTACTTCTACTCTGGCTCATTCCCAGCTTCTGTTCACTTCCTTTTCTTTGAGCACCATAGTGATATATGTGCTGACTGCACTCCAGTTCTCCGCAGATTGTATCATCTTTTCTATCACTGTTTCTGGGCTAAAATCACCTATTACTCCAACCAACTCCTGCCTTAGCTGCTGCCATTTTGGGCATATGAAGAATGTGTGCTCTACATCATCGTCCCCCATCCGGCAGTACACACACCTTGCCTCGGGAGTCTTCCCTATTTTCTTTAGGAACGATCGATAATAACCATGCCCCGTCAGGAACTGGGTTAAATAGTAATTAACGTCGCCCTGTTTCCTCTCCGTCCATATTTGCACTTCCCCGATCAGACGTGCTGTCCACCTTCCCCGAGTTTCAGCTGCCCATCTCTGCTGCCATTTTTGCAGGGTCTCAGCTCTCTCCTCTTTTTTTACTTCTCTGGGCGCATGTTCTTGCTTTCTGGCATGAACCCGCTTCCTCTCATCAGCCAAAAGGTCAATTGGTACAACACTCGCAATAACCTGGGCTGCTGGTCCAGACACAGTCCGAAAGGCACTGCAGATGCGCAACGCACCCCTCCTTTGGACCGCCTCCATCCTAGAGGCGTACTTTTTATATCTTAGCGCCTCTGCCCAGATTTCCGCCCCATACAACATGATAGCCTCCGTTGTCTGCATGAGCAGCCTCCTCTTTGCTGGTGATGGTCCTCCCATATTGGCCATGAGCCTACTCAAAGAGTTAGGGCCTGCCACCTACCTTTCTTGTGCCAGTTACCTAAAACCAGTTACTAAAACGTTGATGCCTTTTTGCAGGGGAACTTGCTACGTTAACACGGTCACTCGCCCAGACCCGATCACCGGACTTTACCCTTTGAACTGCCTCTGCCCCAACGAATGGTCGGGAGACCGATGCCAAACGCCTGATAAGTGTTGCTTAAATGGAGGAACTTGCCTTAACATGGAGAAAGGGCTGAACAAAGGGCTCAACAAGTGTTCCTGCCCTCCTGGCTACACAGGTAAGCTATCCAAGGGCCCCTTTCACAATCTTAAATTTTAAATTGCATTTAATCGAAAATTGACATATTAAATATTACACAATATGGCTGTGGGGAGGAGCCGAGAGTAGTACTATCAAATTTAGTGAAACAACTTCATAGTTTTTGAGCAAATCAAAATTTCAAGATGAAAAAATATTTATCACACTCTTAAATTAGTTTTAAGTACGTAAAGAAAAACGCTGCAGGCATTTCAGTGATCATATTTATGTGCCTCCTGAAATTCAATAATCGCTCTATCGTCAAACTGTGACTTTCGGTGAATGCAAAGGCCTTTGATGCATTTCTCGTGGATTGTGTTCACTCCAGTATTGCATGTTCTGTTTGTTGACATGACCACTAAGAATGAAAATGGGCTTCATCACTGAATAAAACAATTGCATTCATCGGATGTTCTTACTAAGAACATAGTTATGAATAATGACACGTATGAACAAAAGTATTAAGTAAGTGACATGTCAGCGGTAGCTATCGGGAATTGTTTATGGCAACCAGTAATAATAATCTTCCGATTCACCAATCAGCAGCTACCCCTGTACCTGCATATGCTCTGAAATTGATGTTTTTTTTTCGGTTATTTTGCAGGTCAGTGGTGCGAGCTCTGTCCAGACCTCGGATGCCAAAACGGAGCCATCTGCCTTCGAGACGATTTCGGGCAACCGGCTTGCAACTGCACTCCGGGGTACGAGGGACCCCGATGCGAGCGACCTCACTGCGACGGGTTTTGCCTCAACGGAGGGACCTGCGTTATGTCGGACCAGGGCTCCCCTGCCTGCGCCTGCCAAGGGATGTTCGACGGCAAACGCTGCGAAACTGAAAGGTACGTCATGTGTAATTCTACGAATGAATAAAAATTGAATAATAAACCCCAGCGAAAGAATTTGCTGCGTTTTTTACGGTTTTATGCCACTTGTGACACGTACATATGAGGAGTTTGGGATCAAAACCGGACAACTCCAAAATTTCTGAAACTGATTTTTTTCACATTTTTTTCAAGTTTATACTGTCATTTTTGTGCCCTCAAAAGATTGAAGACTGAAATTTTAATTCCAGGTAGGTATTGACTGGAGACTTTTTTTAATTTTGGACGAAAGAGTCATTCTCATTAAAATTTCAAAAATTAGTTATATTCTTTGTTATTGTGTTTAAAAAAAAGTGTCAATAGACTTTGACACTTTTGCTGATTTAAAATTTTGAAAATATTAAATTAAAACTCAAATTTTAATTTCAGAAATAGATGGGTGACTAGTAATTGGCATTACCAGTAGTTGAACATTTAAAAAATAAGGGTTTTGAGCCGCATGGTTATTTTTTCACTAATCTAAGTGCGTTTATTTTAGTAACACCCTCTTGTACTGGACTCGTTCTTCTTGGAAGTTGAACAAATATTTATTCGTGTATATTGTTTTAAATACAGAACATGTATTTTTTACCGTGCCCATGTTAGAATGTTTGGTAACAATGAACTGACATTTTTCAGCTATCCTTTCGTCAATTAAAACAATTGAAAACGATCTAATAAAGACTGAAATCTATTTAAATTAATCCTGATTTTTGTTCACTTCCCCCACCCATAAACTGCAATTAGGTAAGTGAAATACCAAAGAGTATGCAAAGTTCGAATGTTGAAAGGATGCAATAGCTTTTTAGAGTGATTTGCAAGCGAAAATTTATAATCAGGGTAGGGTTAGTTTCAAAAATAGACACACGCCAATACAGCCCCATACGCATTTTAGCTCGTCCTATAAAATTTGGTTTTGTGGAGTTGTCCGGTTTTGATCCCAAACGATTCATATAGCGTTTTGTTTTGTCTTGGGCCTACGTGTGTCTGCGGGGCAAAACGTTTCTCTTGTGTCCAAGTGTGTATACCATATTCAAATGGGGCAAACATTTTCCTGCCAAACGCAGGAAATGAAACCAAGTACTTGGGAAAAAATTTTAACAGAATTTAAAGAAAAAATTGTCTATTTCCACCAAATACTGAGTTACAAAGTTAAATCGATTTCGACTGTTAGGTCATCATCAGTAACAATCATCTCAAATTTTTCAAGAATATCCAACATGCTTCCTTTAGGACAAAAATGAAGAAATTCTACGAACTGTCTTCTACAAAAAATTTGAGATACTTAGAAGCGATAAAGCAGGTAAATGTTTAAATGACGTCATCCCTCAGAGTGTTTCACCATTCATCATTTCTCCAATAACTTGGTCCCACACTCCAAAATGTTACCCTTACATCTGTTTGAGTCCCTTTCACTTTGTTCATTGGTTGTATCTCCCGCCCCCTTTCACTTTTCTTGTCCAATAGGATTCAAGCTCCCTTCACTTCTGGGACTATATAAGATGAGCTCTCTCAACTGCACATTTAGTTATATTTTGTTACTGATGATGACCCAACAGTCGAAATCGATTTAAATTTGCAAGAATTTTCCTCTATTGAAGTTTTAAAGATAAATCTATCTATGGTTTACTCAGTACTTGGTGGAAATAGAAAATTTTTTTCTTTAAATTCTGTTTTAATTTTTTGAAATGGGTTTCCACAATTTCATCGCGAGTGATTTAGTTCGCACAAGTACTTGGGGTTGTGAGTCCCGCACAAAACCCTTATGCTGCGGGTTTGTTTTACTTGGTTTATTTATAAAATTGAATAATAAACCCCAGTGAAAGGATTTGCAGCGTTTTCTGTGATGGATTTAAAAATATGATTTAAAATTGTCTTCGAGTTGTAAAGGTTAGTTCTTGAAAATAGTAAACCCGATTGTTATTTTCAGGTGCCGATGTTTGAATGGCGGACGCTGTTTCTTGTCTGGTGACAACACGACCAAATGCGATTGTCCGCAGCCCTGGGTCGGCCCCGAGTGCGAAATTAACGCTTGCGATTGCATTTGCCCCGGCGCCAATTTCGGTAAGTGGAACCCACGAACTTAGCTCTGTTGCTTGTACAGTCAGACAGACAGACCCGATCGCCTCAAACATCAGAAATCGAAACTATCAGAAATTTGTTGCATAAAGTGCCATACGAATGTAACCAAAGTATACAGGGTGGTACATTTCGTGACGATTCGAAAATTCCTCTTAGCAATTTTTGTTTACACCCTAGGAAATGCGGTTTTTGCTTCCGAGTCTAGCAAGGTAGCGGAAGCATTGTTTTCACTTTCAGAATGTGAAAATTTTTTTGTCTCCAAAATAAAAAATTCCACTCGCATTTTGCTTTTAGACCTTTCTGAACAATTTTGGTTCCGTGTCTGTCTGTCTATCAGCAAATCCTTGTTACGGGCAAAACTACACGAAGTTATAGTCCGATTTTGATGACATTTTCAGGGATTGTGCGGGTTGGGGTGTAGATGGTCCCCTATAGGTTTCATGACCCCCGGATCAATAGTAGCCTCTGCGCATGCGCAAACGTGAAATCCTTGTTACGCGCATAACTCCGGGAGTTCTTGACCAATTTCGATGAAATTTTCAGGGATTGTTCGGTTTGATGTGTAGATGGTCCCCTATGAGTTTCATGACCCCCGGATCAATAGTAGCCTCTGCGCATGCGCAAACGTGAAATCCTTGTTACGCACAGAACTCCAGGAGTTCGTGACTGATTTCGATGAAATTTTCAGGGATTGTTCGGTTTGATGTGTAGATCGTCCCCTATAAGTTTCATGACCCCCGGATCAATAGTAGTCTCTGTGCATGCGCAAACGTGAAATCCTTGTTACCCGCATAACTCTGGGAGTTCTTGACCAATTTCGATGAAATTTTCAGGGATTGTTCGGACTGATGTAAAGATGGTCCTCGTGAGTAATAAAGAGAAAATAAAGTTTTAGCCTCGAGCTTGCTAATTCAATATTTACTTCGACTAATTGAACGAAGTTCTTTAGTCAATAATAATTTTCAATGATCTATACAGTCATGTTATGGATACGAGGAAGCTATGTGCCACACCCACTGTAATAAGGCACGCGAATTTTAACCTGTAGTGCTAAAAGATGCGTCAAAATCTAGGCTTTCCAGCGATATAACCAGATTTGAAATTCCGTGTAGTTTTCTGGGAGAAAATTGCTTTTTAAGTCAAGAAAACGTAGTTTTCCGCTGGATGTTTCGGTTTTTCATCATGCGTTGATTCGTCTGGTAAAAATTAAACAAAATTCAAACTCGGACTAAAAAAATATATATATATTATTGAAGATTTGTAATAAATTGTACATTTTTACTGTAGATACTGTTCAAAATGCCCACTATTCAATCTATGACCCCCTTCTATCAATAAGCGACGCAGATTTATACACAAAGGAGTCTGAGTGCGCCGGGCTGTTCCAAAAAAACCTTGGTACTTAACATTGTTTTTTTTTTCCAAATTCAGATGAACCGAAATCCGCATTGTGAGTAACAGACAGATACACGACACAGCATTCACGTAAACATCATACGTTCGGTACCTGAGGAAATACCCTTTTATTGGGAACCCGCCTGTGAGGGAATCGCCGTTGATATTCCCTCACAGCTTCACGGGCATTTACATTTGTGTACCCATACACAAGCATCATGTCAGCGTATTCCACGTTGGTGAATGTCACAGGCATTGTACTGATGCGAACAACGAAAAGCAACTAATTATCAGGTTTTTTTTAGACCAGCCTGGCGGACTCTGACTCCTTCGTGTATGTAGGCTTTGAGACGCTCTGTCTACCTCGTTCATTCGTTTAATTAATTTAATTTCTGATCTGCTTGTTCCTGATGTTCTTGCTTGTTCTGATATGAAATGTCTGTTCCTCAGGGATGCCGCCCAGCTATTCAAGCACTTGCAACTGTCCATTCCCTCGACCATCGTTCTGCCCGAAGCCTACTGAGTACTGCCACTGTCGAAACGGCGGAACTTGCATCCATCTGGATTCACCAACTGGACCAGTGTGCAGGTAATTTTCCGTGACGAAAATAAATAGATTAATTACGAATTTTGCAGGTAATAACCGAACAGGTTGAGGTGCGGTTGTATCTTTTAAAAAGAGCTCCTGAAAACTCAGACCTATCCATCATCAAGTATCAGTTCTAAGGACAGTACACATGTTACAACTTTGTAACATTACAAACCTTACAGCTCCTTATAATTGTTGAAATTTGTGACGAGAAGTCACCCCCAGCGCATCCTATTAGCAACGACAATAAACTATTAGCGCTGTGGGCAGGGAAGGGGTACAATCAGAGCTTCACAGACAAAACCCCCTGTCTCGTCAGCTTATAGGATGCGCTGGGGGTGACTTTTCGTCACAAATTACAGTTGTAGAGGATACGGAATCAAACCCACTAAATTTCCCCATTGATGTCGAAGTAAATTAAATTAATATTGTAGAAACGTGGAAGCATCAGAAGAATCTCATGTGATCTGCACTCTGTGCACTTTCAAGATCACATTCTAAGGAGACTGCCCAGCAAATGACAGCTTGGTGGGATAAACAGTGCAGAAATCAGTTGTAGGAGCAACTCTGCTGATTCTGGACTTATCCATCATCAAGTATCAGTTCTAAGGCGGCCACGTACCAAGTTGAAATTTCCTAACATTACAAATTGTACAACTCTACAACTTCTGCAAAATTACAGTTGTAGGCACCTACAACAGAGGCAAACCTACTAAAGTCTCCATTGATGTCCAGGTAAATGAAAAATAATATCGTAGAAACTTGAAAGCATCAGAGAATCTCATGTGATCTGCACTCTGTGCATTTTCAAGATCACATTCTAAGGAGGCTGCACAGTAAATGATAGCTTAGTCTGATAAACAGCATAGAAATTAGTTTTAATAGCAATTCAGCTGATTCTGGACTTTCCATCATCAAGTATCAGTTCTAAGGTGGCCAGATACCAAGTTACCGCTTTGTAGCATCACAAACTGTACAACTCTACAACTTCTGCAAAATTACGGAATCAAACCCGCTAAATTTCTCCATTCATGTCAGTCTCTTGAGGCTGGTCAGCAAATGACAGCTTATTGCGATAAACAGTGTAGAAATCAGTTTTAAGAGCAACACAGCTTATTCTGGACTTATCCATCATCAAGTATCAGTTCTAAGCTGGCCACGTACCAAGTTACAATACCAAGTTGTCCCCTTTAACGGTTGTCAAAGTTTTGTACAATCCCTAAAAACCTCAAAAAAAGTCAAGGCAGCCTAAATTTGTACTCTTTTTGAAGAACACTCCAGGAGGAATCGAATGAGCCCCTCCCCACGTCCGTAGGTCAAACCATTCCCGATGTATGGCCCGATTTATGCTGCCAACATTTGCATCCACATTCACTACATCACTAGGTTACTGCGATCAAAACAAAAACGAAAGTTTTTTTCCCCACAGTAAAATAGTGATGTGGTAATGTGGATACTGGAGTGAACTCCTAAAAGGGTTTGTAGCCGATACACAGGTTGAAGCATTCTGATATGCATGCTCCGTCTTACGAAATTTAAAATTTTCATATTGAATATTTTCCATTGTAATCGCTCTTGAAAAAAACGCTGCAAATTCTTTCACTGGGGTTTATTATTCAATTGGCTTGCGTTCATGATTTGAATTTCTACTAAGCTTTGGAGTGTGCGTGTTTCACAGGTGATAGAGCGATTATTGAATTTCAGGAGATATGGATAGAGCACTTAAATCTGTTCTCATCCAAAATACCTATTTGGATTGATCAGTTGATCATATTTGTGTGCCTCCTGAAATTCAATAATTGCTCTATCACTTGTGAAACACGCACGCTCCAAAGCTTAGTAGAAATTCAAATCATGAACGCAAGACAATTGAATAATAAACCACAGTGAAAGAATTTGCAGCGTTTCTTGCATATCAGAATGCTTCAACCCCTGTATCGGCTACAAAGCCTTTTAGGAGTTCACTCCAGTATTCACATTACTACATCACTACGTCACTAGGTTACTGCTATCAAAACAAAAACAATTATAAACCAAAACCCCAGGAAGAATTTGCAGCGTTTTTTTATGGTTATCAGAATGCTTCAACCCGTGTATCCGCCACAAACCCTTTTAGGAGTTCACTCCAGTATCCACATTCACTACAGGTTACCGCGATCAAAACAAACAAAATAACCCTGGTGTTTTGGTTTTGATCGCAGTAACCTAGTGATGTAGTGAATCTGGATGCAGTTGTATGCAGCATAAGATCATGCCATAAATAAACCAAAATTGGTTGTTTTCGTCTTTTGTTCAACTGCATGACCATTGTACTGTGTGAGGTATCTAACATTTTCAACCTTTTATGTGTCAACAGATGTCCAGAGAACTACATCGGTACGGAGTGTGAAACCCAGTACCTCGGCTTGTCCAACCCCTGCAACGGGTTCTGCGCCGGCAACGGTGTTTGCACGATGGTCGGCCAGACGAGTCGGCCTTTCTGCACTTGCCTCGACAGAACCAGAACTGGAGAGCGGTGCGAGGACTGCAAGTTGTCCTGCGGCGAAGGCTACTGCGTTGATAAAGGTTTGCTATTGGATATTACGAGAGTTTAAGGTTCTTTTTGTATAGTAAATTTCGGATTTGTCAAAAGCGAACTAGGTTTCTTATAAGACTGACAGGTTGAGGATGGGAACTGTTTGTGGACTCCACTCAGTACCAGTGGCGAGGCGTGACATTTTTGCTATTAGTAACCAGAAGTGGGGGGGGGGGGGCACTCCCCCCAGCAAAGTAGGGGGTTCGGGAACTTTTGGAAAATCACCTGTCAGAAATGACAATCTAAGGTGTTTTTGACGTATGACGGGTGTTTTGCTTCCGAGTCTACCAAGGTAGCGGAAGCATTGTTTTCACCTTCGGAATGTGAAAATTTTTTTGTCTCCCAAATCAAAAATTCCACTCGCACTTTGCGTTTTAGACCTTTCTGAACAATTTTGGTTCTGTGTCTGTCAGTGTGTCTGTCTGTCTGTCAGCCAATCCTTGTTACGGGCAAAACTACACGAAGTTATAGTCCAATTTTGATGAAATTTTCAGGGATTGTTTGGGTTGGGGTGTAGATGGTCCCCTATAGGTTGCATGACCCCCGGATCAATAGTAGCCTCTGCGCTTGCACAAACGTGAAATCCTTGTTACGCGCATAACTCTGGGAGTTCTTGACCAATTTCGATGAAATTTTCAGGGATTGTTCCGTTTGATGTGTAGATGGTACCGTATGAGTTTCATGACCCCCAGATCAATAGTAGCCTCTGCGCATGCGCAAACGTGAAATCCTTGTTACGCGCATAACTCTGGGAGTTCTTGACCAATTTCGGTGAAATTCTCAGGGATTGTTCGGTTTGATGTGTAGATGGTCCCCTATGAGTTTCATAACCCCCGGATCAATAGTGGCTTCTGCGCATGCGCAAACGTGAAATCCTTGTTACGCGCATAACTCCGGCAGTTCTTGACCGATTTCGATGACATTTTCAGGGATTGTTCCGTTTGATGTGTAGATGGTCCCCTATGAGTTTCATGACCCCCGGATCAATAGTAGCCTCTGCGCATGCGCAAACGTGAAATCCCTGTTACAAGTATAACTCCGGGAGTTATTCACAGATTTAAATTAAATTTTGACAGACGTTTTTATTTTTAGAAATGCCATAATAATTATTAATCACTTCAGTCATCTTTCCATTCAGCGTCAATGTCAATTTTTATTAATAGGTATATTTTATAGTTTGTTCAATAGTTGAACATGCCTACCTTTATTTTCTCGAATTATGCTCCTGCATAACAATAAATTTACCCTGATTCAATATTTACTTCACCTAATTGAACGAAGTTCTAAAGTCAATAATAATTTTCAATGATCTATACAGTCATGTTATGGATACGAGGAAGCTATGTGCCACACCCACTTGGCAGAGGTTTTTTTTATTATTCTATCCTTTACATGCACCTCCCTCCATTTCTGCCCTCTACCCGATCTATCACTTATAAGTTTTCATTATTTTTGTCCAGTTGAATGCGCTTGCGTGGATTGTGGATCTGGAGCGAGCACCGCCCTCGTCCTCTTCGGCGTTCTGTTGTTCCTCCTCGTGCTGCTCGCTTTCTCGTACTACCACGTCCGCAGGAAAGCCAGGTAAAATACATTGAACTATTTTTTTGACATTTCATGTCTTTGCTATGGCACACAACCAAATTGTCGTTATGTCACATTACGTTACGTAACGAAATATGCTCAATGATTATTATGATTCGTAGAAGTGAGTTAGGTAGGTAGGTTATTATGATTTGGCTGGTAGCCTCCTTATACGTGAACAATATAGCTGACATTTGAAGCTATATGATTAACTTATGAAATTTGGCTGGTAGCCTCCTTAGGACGTGAACAATAAGTTGTACAGGGTCTTGATCAGCTGAGTGGCTACTGAAGCTAACTTCTTTCCTATCAACTGTGGAAAGCTGAAATTTGGCTGGTAGCCTCCTTAGGACATGAACAATAAGGTGCACAGGGTCTTGATCAGCAGAGTAGCTCCTGAAGCTAACTTCTTCCCTATCAACCGTAGGAAGCTGAAATTTGTCTCGTTAGGACATGAACAACAACGCTACTGGAGTAGGTGATGTAGTCTGGCTCGAATACACAGAAGAAAATGTCCCAATGTGTTGCAGACTCGTATGCAAGCATTTATGATTCGTAGAAGTGAGGTGGTTAGGTACCTATATGGTTATAGCTGAAATTTGGCTATATGATTATTATGATTTGGCTGGTAGCCTCCTTGGGACGTGAACAATAAGGTGTACAGGGTCTGGATCAGCAGAGTGGCTCCTGAAGCTAACTTCTTTCCTATCAACTGTGGAAAGCTGAAATTTGGCTGGTAGCCTCCTTAGGACATGAACAATAAGGTGTACAGGGTCTTGATCAGCAGAGTGGCTACTGAAGCTAACTTCTTTACTATCAACCGTAGGAAGCTGAAATGTCTCGTTAACAACGCTACTGGAGTAGGTGAAGTCTGGCTTGAATACACTATAATCATTCGTTTATTTTGAATACGTAGGTAGCACATCGTTACATTTGAATGATACTCCCCCACGTAAGGAAACCTCGTGCTTGGGGGAGGAGTTCATCTTCATGTTTGAAAGTACAATCATTCGACATGGCTACAAATTGATAATAGTATAAACAGTATGTATAGGTGTAGTTGAATTTTGAAACTACTTAACCAGAGAAGGAAAACTAATTAACGAATACAATTTTTTTACTGCTAATTCGAATTGACTTAAGGACGATAGCTTTCTTAACCTGTAAAGGAAGTTCATTAAAAAGCCACGCACCCCGATACAAACATGTCGTCTGACCTGCTGAGGTTAAACGAAATATTACTACTAAAAAACTATACATAGAAAAACTAGAAAAACTATACATACATTTTTCTATCTACGAGGGTCTAGTAAAAAATAAAGTTCCCATATTTTGATCAAGTGTAAGGCAGTTTTTATTATGAAAAATCCATTTTTGTCCGACGACGCCCCAATTCTTGAGCCAGCTCTCCCACTTGATTTAAAGTGCCCTTTAAGGGTTGTCAAAGTTTTGTAAAATCCCTAGAAACCTCAAAAAAAGTCAAGGTGGCCTAAATTTGGACTCTTTTTGAAGAACTTTCCACGAGGAATCGAATGAGCCCCTCCCCAGGTCCGTAGGTCAAACCATTCCCGATGTATGGCCCGATTTATGGTGCCAACATTCGCGTTATTTTGGTTTATTATTGTTTTCGTGTTGATATCAGTAACCTAGTGACGTAGTAGTGGATACTGGAGTGAACTCCTAAAAGGGTTTATAGACGATACACGGGTTGAAGCATTCCGATAACCATTAAAAAAAATAAAAATTAAAAATTAAAAAAACGCTGCAAATTCTTTCAAACACTTCAAACAGGGACACTTCAATGCTGAATGAACGCAAGCAAATTGAATAACAAACCACAGCGAAAGAAGTTCCAGCGTTTTCCATTGTAATCGCTCTTGGAAAAAAACCCTGCAAATTCTTTCACTGGAGTTTATTATTCAATGATTCATGATTTGAATAATAATAAACCAAAAAAAATTGAGTACATTTCACATACATCTGGATTCTAGTTTGACACATATGCACTTTGTAGCAAAGTAGAGCAGTTTTCAGCTCCCAGCTGGATAAGCCACGAATACAATTCTTTTTTTATAAGTGTCACGAGAATAACAATTTGGCAACTTCATGTATGTAGGTAGGGAATTTAACAGTATATAAATAAGCCAACTTTCGGCATACCAATTCGAGCTTTTGGCATATCAATTTATACTTTTCACAACCCCAACTAATCCAACATTCCACTTCATATAATGATCAATAAATGTTTTTTCTCGCATATATAAAAGGTAATGAGGATTCCTGGTGGTAAGAGTTAACCATGGGACTTGGGAGTACCATTTCAAAAAAGGGAGGACACAAACACAAAAAGTAGGACCAGTACTCCCAAAACGAACTCCAATGGTCTCCAAGGTTCCAAAAACCATATATTCGGTTTTTTTCTCATTTATGGTGAGAAGGCTTTCAACTATCCATTTGGTCACTACATCCAAAAGAGCCTGCTCTTGCGCGAAAATGAATGAATATAAATATGCCCTACACTGCTCGTGGTATAGCTATAGCGCACCATGAGAATGGAAAAATGCAATAGGGGAACCCACTCTCAAGGAAATACAGCGAGGAAAGAGACGAAAGGGAAGTGTTGGTAATGATACAGAAGCCTGGTTTCAAAATGGTCCATACTGTCCGCAAAAAGAATGATGCAACTCATCGCAATCAATCGTAAATGAACACAAATAACAGCGTTGCTGAAGGAAACTTCGTCTACCGAACTTCTACATCTGAGAAAACTACGAGATTTGACGGCCAGAGAGCGGCAAACAGTGGGCAAACAAAACACAATCACAACGTTTTTAACCCAAGCCTAAGTTTTTATCTGTTTCACGACATTATTGGTGAGTTTAGTATTATACTTATTAATTGTAATACAAATGTGTTTTTCTTTACTACATTTTCGTGTGAACAATTCAAATCTTTTTATTCAGCTATACAGTATGACATTTATTTGTGCCGTTTTTAATTTGTGAATAAATTTAAATGATTTATAATAACGTTTTTATCATT